>JBAMCK010000427.1:0-10835 GCA_037075185.1 Drosophila pseudotalamancana
AACGTACTTCGTTCGTGCACGTATTGCTCTCATAAAATTGCAATCATTACAATTTGTGTGCCCCTTCACTTTTTTTTTTCTTTTTCTTTCTTCAAAGAACTTTCTGCTCTGTATGTGTGTGTGTGTGTGTGTGACATGCGAGCAATTAAAAGAAATTAAGAGCTAACAACAAATAATACTAATTAACCGGGCTAAAAGTAAAACTGAAATTGTTATAAATCAACATTGAAACAACACTTGACCCAGTTTAAGTACAGGTCCTCAAGAGAGTCACAACAGTCCACAGATAATCGAAATGCACACGTTTCATGGAGGTCCTTAAACGTGACAATGTGCGACTCGACTGCGCTGCTGGAAAAGTGTGTTCGAAAGGAAAAGCGGTTGAGAGTTCAGATTTCATTCGCATTGCTCAAGCTCTGGTATTTACCGATTGGCTTGCGAAAATTGTGTCAAACGCAGAGAATTGGCCGAAGGAAATTGTAAGAAAACACATTCCTGTTAAGAGGAAGCGACGGAGAAGGGAGAGGAAGGAGATAAGTGCGGTTGCAAACGCTTTATAAAGAGAGAGAGAGAGAAAGATAAGAGAGGGAAGGTACATATGATTGCTGGGAACATGTGTGTTAATTTTCCCATCGACTTTGTGGCCTGCCAAATGTGCCACGCCCACTAATTTCGCCTTCAATGTGGTAATCGATTTGCAGCTGTTTCTGTGTGAGTGAGTGTTTGCGTGTGAAGCACAAAATTAATTGATTTTTTATGGCCCAAACACTTGGAATTCAATTGCATTCAAGTTGATTGTGAAATTTTGTGGCTTTCCTTTTCCTGCCGCAAAAAAGAAATGCCTTCCATTCTGCCTATCAATCATTTATGAAAATTTGGTCAAATTCACAATTTTTATACTTTAAGCAAGTTTTATTTAAGAAATCAGTTCACAAACTCTTGTTTCAGTTGTTAATGTTCTCTTATATGTTTATTGGAAAATTTTTTACTTATCATTAAATTTGCTAAAATTTTAAATATTTAACAACTTTATCTATTCCCAACGTCCACATTAATCAGCGAACTAATTATACAATATTATTTATTGAACCCGACACAAAAAGTAAAGATAAAAGACTTCTCAAAGTTGAGTTTGGGTTTAGATGAGAGAGAGAGAGAGAGAGAAAAACCTAGCAACGCCTCGAGGCCGCACCTAGCTACAACTTTTGAATTATCTTAAAATCGCAAAACTATAAACTAGGCTACCGACCGGAGCCCCGCCCACTTTCAGCCACCCACGCCTTATGGAAAAACTTATGTAAGCCGCCTCTGGGGCTCGTTCATAATTGTGCGTCGAGCATTTTCTTAGCCTTGATATTTTAATTTGTGCGTAAATAAAATGTTAAGCATTGCTTCAGCATTAGCCAAGTGAAAAGTTTTAGCCATGACTTTGTTGTTTTTGTTTGTGCTTTGGGGACAGCAGCAGCAACTCTTGATGTAAAAAGATTAAACAAAAATCCGTCTCTGACTGCCGCTCGGCAACTGGTTTTAATTGCATTCGAGGAAAAAGTTGAGACGAAGTTCTGCTTTCAATTAGACTCGCATCGAGGTTAGAGGTTTATATCTATGCGTAAGTATCTGTATCTATATTCTGGCTATAGCACTGTATCTTTATCTGTATCTGTATCTGCAACAACTTACATAGCTCCCTTATGCCA
This sequence comes from Drosophila pseudotalamancana, assembly GCA_037075185.1. Classification (NCBI taxonomy): domain Eukaryota; kingdom Metazoa; phylum Arthropoda; class Insecta; order Diptera; family Drosophilidae; genus Drosophila; species Drosophila pseudotalamancana. The sequence goes on from JBAMCK010000427.1 coordinate 1,698, forward strand.
AGTATTTGTTCTGTAAACTTCTCTGTCTCACTCTCTCTTGCTCTGTGTTTATTTATTTTCTTTTTCTTTCCTTTTTTGGGTCTGCTGGGAGTTTCGCAAAAGTTTTCGGCTTGTTATTTCACTTGTTTTTCTTTGGCTTGCGGAGGTATTTTTCTTGATTTTCGATAGTAAAGTTTGGCAAGCAAATTTTCTTCAATCCTTCTTTTGTGTTTGTGTGTGATAATTGGCTGTAGCCACGCCTACTTTTTGCCCATTGTATTTGATGACCAGGTCGAAAGTTTTTGAGCGTCAAATTCAATTGATTTCACATTCCTTTTACTCTATTTTTTTTTTTAGAAGTTTTTTTTTAGAAAATTCCATTGAATACCTGCGGTTTTTCCTGCATGTTTAGTTTAGCTTCGCTTCAATTGGCTTTTCTCTTACTTTTTTTTTTTTTTTTTTTGCTGTCTGTTTCCCTCACATGTTATCTAGCTTAAATGTTTGAGGTCTACCGTTCCGACAAACTTTTGCTATATTTTCGTGGGTTTTGGTCTACCAAACATTCATGTATATTCATATATATATATGTATATATATTGTTTTTGATATACAGTTTAATTGGTTACAGGAAAACACACAACACTTTAATTGGACTGGTTGTTGTGTTTGCTGTAGCGAAAGTAAAATTGAAAACAAGAGTTTTGCATTTCGGATAAACTTTAAGATACAAAAAAAATGAGAAAATTATGCAGTGGATGCGGTTTTAATGGCAAAGCAATTAGTCTTAACCGGATTTAACTTAATTATATAAACTTTATTTGAGCAAAGTGTAATTAAACTTTATAAAAGTTGTACGTGTCTAAGGTTTTTTGATCCTTAGGCATTTATTCCATGTGTACAACAATTAAAACCCAACAGATTTCCCTAATATATTTTTTTTTGTTATTTTATACAGGTTAAGAAAGTTAAACTTAAAATAAATAAGTTTTCCAAATTCATTAGACTCTTCACATCTTTCAAACATTCATCAGCTAAACTTCAACTTTTCCCATTTTCAAGCCAAACTCTCTTTAGCTATTAAATTTTATATGTTTTCCTTGTGAATTGCCATTTTCCTGGCTTGGCTGGCAGCTCACTATTTTTCACAATATTCCATGGCTTTGCACTTTAAATGACTTTATGCATATTTGATATTTTCTTATGCTGTTTTTCTCAGCTTTTCTGCTGCCTCTCCCACGCCTAATCAAGAAAATAATATCAAGTCCTGGTCTCAGTTGCACTTATGACAATGCACCAGTTGGACTTGAAGGAGGGTTGGTGGAAAGGAGGCGTGGCAAGCAGCTGGAGGATTTCACTCGTCAAATGAATTCTTTGGGGGCATTGTTTGGCTCGACACTGGTTGGTCGGGGTTTCCGGACTGGGGTCCTCGCCTAATAAGGATCCTTGGGGAAATTATGATGAGCAGAATTCAATTTCGTGTTTAATTTGCCAGTGAATCCGTTTCTTTGTGGATCCACTTTAGTGGATTTCAAGCTTTTCCTTCATTTCTCTTGCATAAGTTTTTCTTCTTGGCCACTTTTTGGGCTCTTTGTTTGGCAAAATGTTTCGGTGCTTGATTTGTTTTATTTCTTTCAATTTTTTCAGATAATTTTGTTCAGTTGCTCTGACCAAAAATGCAAATCTGCTTTGCTTTTGTTTTTCTTATATTCCATTATTATTCTTTATTATACAAATAATTTGCAATATTGTACTTATTATTCGTAGCTGCGTTGCATTCGTGCTTTTTTGGCCTTTTGGCTTTTCAAGCCCCGCTGTGCTAACCACAATGAAAAGTATTTTTTAATTTGACCGCAAAGTTTTCTTTATATAAATGGTTTTTTTTTTTTGTTTTGCTTGTTTGCTTCTTGCAAATGAAATGCTAAAGTGATTTTTATTAAAAGTTACTTTTCGCGTTTTTTTGTAATTTTTTTTTATTAATAAAAGTTTACTTTTTAATCTGCTTGCTGTTAAGTTTTACATTTTGCGGTTTCGCTTTGTCGAAAGGTTAATTAAATTGAAATTTTTGTTGTTTTGTTGTTTTTTGAGTTCTCTTGTCCTTATTTTTACATTTAATATGCGAAAAGTTGGACAAAAGTTAATTAGACTGCATTAAAATGCACACTCTCTTTCTTTCTCTCTCTCTCTCTCTCTCTCTCTCTCTCTCTCTCTCTCACTTTCGATTCCACACTCTGTCTCTATCTCAGTCTAGAATGATATTGCACATAAAGTGAGTAATACTTTGCAGCTTTGGGCCCCCAACGCAATTTCAATTGCAATTCATTGTCATTAACATATTTATGGTCTGGGCTTCTGTTTTTCTGCGTGCCTAATCAAAAATGCCAAGCAATCATTCACACCTTTTCTGCTGCAACTGTCAACGTTCCGCTACACACACACACACACACACACTCACTCCCTGCATCCCTTATCTCGCAGTTGGCTGTGTGTTGTGGCTCCCCAGGGCTGCGAAGCTGGCAACGCGTTAGGGCTGCAAAGCCCAACAGAGACTTAATGGGCCGCAGCTAAAATGGTTCGTCTTGTCTGAATGGGCTCTCGCAAATCCCTCAGCCTCTAAAAATGAAAAAAACAAAATGGCCAACATCCATCTCCCCCTCTCCTTGTCACCGGCTTTTTCTGCGCCGGAAGCTGACAACGAGAGTGCGGCACGGCGCATTGTGCCACTTTTTACAGCTGTTTCCGCCGCAGTCGGAAATGTTTTTTAATTTTAATACAACTTGCTGCATGCTTTTTGAATTTTTTTTTTATTTTAGCGCATATTTCTAAGTGCTTTAAAGTCGTTTTATTATGTACTCTTATCTTGTTGACTTAGTTGTGAGCTGAAACTTTGCTTGATTATAATTTTGGTGAAGAAATTAAATGAGAAATATACTATAGATAAGGATTTTGTCCTTTAAAATATCAGACAGTTTTCTAGTTCATGGAAATATAAATAATAATTCTGAAACAAAACAAAAAAATAGAAGCTTTAGATTAGTATAAAATGAGTGTAAAATAATATTCATTACAAAAAAATTGTACATAATTAAAAATAAATAAAAATATTTATTTCAAAAAAAAAAAAATTTACAAACATTTTAATATATATTATTAAATTTTATAGAAGCAGTAATTTTACAATTTTTTTGTAAAAAATTATAAAAAAAATATTCTTGAAATTTTGCATTTTGATTGCTGCGATTATTAAACTTGTCAAATAAGATTTTTAGTAACATATTTGCGTTTTCCAATTCGATTTGAACGCCTTATCAAAAATGCAGGCAACATGAAATGCAATTCGCAACTTTGAATTGTGTGTCATATATTTTGTTGCTGCTCCTGTAAATGCAACTGCTGCTGCTGCTGCTGCTGCTGCTGTTGATACAAGTTCTGCTGCTTTTGTTGTAACAGCTGGCAAAGAAACTTTTATGAGAAATTGAACGTCAAGTCTGAGTCGTGGTGTTCGTCGTTTTCTCAACATTTCCATTTCTATTTCCACGATGGCACGCCCACCGCCCATTGCAGTTGCTGCTGTCTGCCACTGCTGTGTTTGGCATTATTGCCAAGCCATAACAGGCCTGCAGCATTGCATTTGAAAGTTATCAGCAGCAAAAAAAAAAAAAAAAAAAAAACGAATAAAAAAAAATCAAGTAAAAGATAAGGAAACTCGCAAAGAACTAAAAAATATGGATGAGAAAATTGTTTCACTTATTTTTTTTTTTTCGTGGCCGCTGCAGATGTTGCGATTCACAGTTCATATACCCTGGAAATATAAAAAAAAAGGCACAGCTTATAAGCATTATAAATAAATCAAATATATTGAAAGCATATGCATAAGGTTTAAAATATATTTATACATAAATTCTATTGGATTTTAACTCAAATATTTCTCAATGTTTATTTGCCAATTTTCAATAGCTTTTGCATACAAAGTTTTTTGAATAAAATTTGTTTATTTGGCAACTTTTTTCATTAAGAATCTTAAGCTAGGGTACAAAACTAGTTGCGCATTTTTGTTGGTTGCTTGTTTCTTGTTTTACTGATTCGCCCCCTCTTCTTTTTTTTCTTGCATTGCCTTGGGCGAAAAAAAGTTACTTACTTGTGCTCGATTTCAATAGCTGAGTGTTTGCCAATTGCTCTGCTCCAGGCGGTCGATGGGCGTGGCCAAATACCTCAAATGCTGTCAACTTTCTCAACTGCCATTTTTGATGATATGTTCTTTGCCATTGTATGAGTGGCTGTGTGTAGCACATCATATTTTTTGTGGCATTTTATTGGAAAATATTGGCAACAGTTGTTGCCGCCTGCCACACTGTTATCAGCCCCAGATGCTGGTGCTACTGCTTTATCCTTCATTGTTGCTCGCCGCCGATAATAATTTTGGTTTATTATTTTCTTTTTGTTGTTGTTGTTGTTGTAGATTGAAAAGCCTTTTGTTATTGCATCTGCGATAATTGACGCATTTTGCCACTTGCAGCTTTTTTGGTACTTTTATATCACGACATCGAAATCTTCATCTCTGACAAGCGACAATTTTTGTTATATTGACAATATTGTTGGCCTTTTTGCACAGAATACATACATACACATACACATACACATACTCATACACATACACACATATATATACGAACATATTGTTGAGCAATTTTATTCTTATCATCATCATCGTTATCGTCGCTCATTCATCGTTATGCTGGGCAATGTGTTAAGTGCGTGTAATTGAGTGCGGCTTCCAGTGGCATTGATGCCACTCTTGAACAACTTGATTGAGTGTCGTCCACAGTTTAACTGACAGATGGACAAGAAGGTTTTCTGATTGACCAAACAATATACATAAATGTCGAAGCTGTCCTCGCTTGCTAAAGTAAGCTAATGACTGGAAGTTTTGACACATTTTGTCATATTTAGAGCAAAAACCAGGAGGCTAATTTGTACAATTTGCAATAACTTTTGTGCAAACTTCCTTAATAGTATGTCTCAAAGAAATGCGATTATTATTGCGTACTGAGTAGAACATAATTTAGTTCCATTGAAAGCGTTTAACTGGCCTAAACATCTTCTTTCTCGTTCTTATTTGTAAACGGTTTACAGACTGTGATTACAATATATTTAACAAAATATATTGTCAATCCATTATATAAAACAAATTAATATTTAAAACAGGGTTTTTTATATTTACAATATTATATATGTGGTAACATTTAAGGCATGGTTTTTATAATGCTCGATGCTAGTCTATTCGTAAACGTTTTACTGACTTCTGATGATCCCAATTACTTACAGCACGCGCTCTTCATGCACAAATGTCTCCTTAAAGCCACTGTAGCTCGCTGCTTCATTCAATCCTATTCCCTAAATGCCACAGTTATCGGCTTCCCCTTCCTCTCGCCACTCCCCACTCTCTGTTTATCCCCTACATTTTGTTACAGCCTTGGGGTCATATCAAATCCCAAAATGCAGGCCCCCAAGCAATCACTTGCACAACTTTTCTCATGCTGGCTTTTTCGCATGCTTTTCTCTCATGCCACTTGTCAGCGCTCAAAGATGCATGCGACATAAATTGGCGTTGCCACATCGCTTAAAGCCCGCACAAAAACACACACACACACACACACACGCACAAATACAAAGACAGTTGACAGTTGTTACTGTAGCGGACATTGTGCAACTGTCATCTCAGCTAAGCATTTAATTTCGACGACAATTTTAGTGGCCGACAAGTAAAAAAAAAACCAAAAACAAGAGCAAAAAGTTTGGGTATCCCGTAACCCACCTTCCAACCCGGCGGCTACTTTTCATGATTGTCATTGTTGCGCAATATGCAAACTGTTTAACTGTTGATGTTTGGGAAAATCGTAACTGTAACAAAAGACATGCCGAGCAGACTTGTCCCAAGCACAATGCCAAATGGCCGGGAAATTGAATTAGCTGCGAAACTGCGAAACTGCGAAACAGCGGCTGCAACCAAATGAAACAAAAACAAAATCAAGTCAAGACAGTTGCTGTCCTAAAAACCCAACTGCAGCAATTTACAGTGTTTCTCTTTTTAAATACCCTGTAAGCTCAGTAATGGGCGAGCTACTAAGAAGTTGTTAAAGAACCAAGTTTAATGCAACAGTTATAAAAATTTACCTCGCTACTTTTGGTATGCATGCACCCTTATATTGTATGTACATACATCTGAAAGTTTCTATTTTGTATAACTTATATTGGATAGATTATATATATTTGTTCCCCTTCACACATTAAGTAGAGGGTATACTGACAGTCTAAGACTTACTGACTACCTCAGTTGTATTTATATTTATACAATTTGCTTTAACTTAAAGTTGTTTATATTTGTACTTCTTTCTACATAAAGTACAGGGTATAAATGAAGTCTTACATTTACTGGCTAGTTTTATGAGCTACTCAAATTAATTGCATGCATAGACAAAACTACCAGAGAACACTAAGAATTGCAACTCTGGTTTACTTTACTGCCACGCCCACTTTTGTGGCGCCCTTTTACAGAGTTTTTGGCCAACAACAAAAAACTTATTCAATTTAACTTTTGCGCGCGACCTAATGGCACAAGCATCTAATTTTGTCTGCTGCAGCTTCTGGGCTTCTGCTCGGGAGTCCTTGCCGGGTCTTTAACCAACCTTGGAGGGACGTCCAACTGTTTGTGTGTGTGTCTGTGTGAGAGCATAAATTTCATTTTAAATGAGAATTCATTAAAAAATAATATTTGCTGCGCAACTTTCATTTGATGCTACAACTCGCCCACATGCTGTGCGAAGGGGGCGTGGCAACAGACTGTCAACATATGTGACACGAGTTTTAAATACTGCACCCACCTCCACCACTGGCACCCCCTTTAACTCTTCCAGCAGCTGTTGTCCTTCTGCCGTTCCGCCTTCAGCCGCATGCAAATTAGTGCGTTATTATACAGTGCTGCAATCTGGTAACTCTGGCTGCCACACAGCTGATATATGTTGCACTCTTGACTTCTGAATGTTGTGAACTATGCTAAAGGCGAGAGAGAAAGATAAGAGCATATGGCAACTATTTAAACAAAAGTATTTCCGAGACTGATTTATGTGAGCGTTGACTCGTGCATCATTTGATTAATTTTGTTGCCACACACACACACAAACACACAGAGAAGCAGTTGCTGCCCATGCTCTTAATTGTTCCATCCACATTCCAGTCGAATCTTTTCTAACAGCATCAAGTGCTCAGCTACTGGATTTCAGTGGATAAACATTCTGTAAAGCTTGCCAGTAACAATTTGCATGCAACTGCAACTGCAACTGCAGTGCTTCGTCCTTTTGAGCTTAACAAGCTAATTGAATGGGGGCACTGACAATGCTCAACTGCCCAGAAATTTGGAATTTCTCTACGGGCGTCCACTCTATTTGTGATTTGCTTTCCAGCAGCTGCTTTTGACAATCAACATTTGCATTCATTGTCCGAAAGCTGATTAGAATCATTTGCCGAATGGAGAAATTCAATCAAGAGATGCTGCATAGCATTTGTATAGGCTGGAATCTGAAGAATTACCTTTACTCTCCTAAATGTTAAGTTAATCATAACTATTAATATTGATTAAAGTAAATTGGAAAAGTATTATAAATATAATTATATTTTATAGATAAAGCAATTTCTTCCAATTCCATTTGAGTAAATTTTTGTTTAGTTGCATATTTTTGTATACAGTTCACTTGCTGTGGGATTACAATTTGGTCTCTCAAATGATTTGTGCTTTATACGACCAAATGTCAATCCAATTCAAATAATCTCTCTCAATTTATATCCCCCCGTCCACAATGTTCTCAAGTGAAGTCCTTTGGAGAATCTCCTTTGTAAATGAGATGCAACAGTTTTTCTGTTGCCGTTGATTTTGGCTTTTGTGCAATTTTGTTGTAAATTTAATTTCCTGTTTTACATCTTTACCTCACTGACAAGCAGACAGACAGCCAGAGAAAGAGAGGGAGAAAATGAGTAGGAAAGTGAGAGAAATGGCATGCTTTTTGTGTCTATCCCACTCTATTTAGTAGCTATTTATCGGGCTGCTCTGTAGCCAATTGTTGACATTTCATTGGTTGTCTTTTTGGGGCTTTACTTAGTATTAGTATTCAGTTGTTGGCATTCCCATTTGCATTTGCATTTGCATTTACATTTGCTTAGTTTTGCCTTCTTCAGATCATGATAATGATAATGATGATGATGACGATGTCGATGATGACGTATGCAGCATTAATTTCCTCATTCGTTCAAATTACGAAACGCTTTTACCACACTTTACTATTTTATTTCTTGGTATCAAATGTTGGTGCTTGCAAATTTTCTATGAATTTCAAATTTTAATTAGTTTTTCATTCAGTTCCCGTAGCATGATATGCATTTAAATTCAAATATTTCTAATTGCCAATTAGTGCAGAGTTTAAATTGGTTATTCGATATAGTATATAACTTTTAAAATTTCCTTATGCGAATTGAATTCGTTTTTGAAAATTACTCAGCACAAAACATTTCTATATGTTATATGTATATATGTTTATCTATATATATATATATATAGATATATATATATATAAAGGAAAAGCCAAGGAAAATAATGTGCAAAAATGCTTTTTGCTTTTAAATGAGACGTGAATTTGATGTCTGCGTCTTTCGCAGCGTGGGGGCAGCCAGCACCAAGGCAAACTAATTGATTTTAAAATAAATAACGAGTAATCACCACCTGCAAAACAGCAGCCAGCTACGAAAAGCACAGTTCATAAGTAGTGAATGTAATTTGCATACCCTGTAGATAAATTAAGACCCTTCGAAATGAACTTAATTAAATAGGTTATATCTGTTGCATATCTTCTAGTTTATATTATTATTATATATTTATTTATTCACATCAAATGTAGCATTCAAAGTAACAGGGCATTCGCTAGTCGTATATTTGCAACATTTTGTGGCTTATTTACTTTGCTTTACAATAATTCATTTCGATCCACCTACGCGTTCTGCTGCCTTTTTTCTACCTCGTATCCTGCCATCAATTGCGCTATACCTTAAATGTCGACACGGGCTAGCTGACCGTACCTCCCCTTTGCCACACTAACCCCCAATCACACCCTTAAC
>JBAMCK010000428.1:0-34542 GCA_037075185.1 Drosophila pseudotalamancana
CTTGTACTTCGTTCAGTTACAACCTTCATGGACTTTAATTGTCTGTTGAATAGTGCTTTAATACAAATGAGCGGTTATGAATTGCAACAATTTTATTCATTATTTATTTACATATCCGGTCGCCTTCGCCATTATTCGAAATTGCGCATATTAATAATGCGCAATGTTTACAAATAGGATTACACACCAACCCACATAATTCCAATACTATTCCAATTGCATTTCGAACTGCAATTGAAATTGCAATTTCCATTATTAATTATGCAAAACGAAAGCTGTAAACAGGCGATGCTTTAAAATGTAACGCCAAAAGAAAAATATTTGTGTGAAATCGGAGCAATTGAACAAGGCTTTTTGTATGGGTGTCATGGATTGCAGGCTCACTGAGTCAACGAGTCAGATGCAAAATCAAAAAGCACTTAAGATGCCAACTGAAGCGTGGCAAGCCTCAAAAGGCGGAAGGAGTTGGCGTCGTACATCAGTCTGCTAGGAGTCGCATCTACAACACACAACAGATAAACTATGTACGTATATATGTGGTATGTATATATATATATAAAGGCATGAATAGATAAAATAACTGTCCTGACGCGGTGGTACTTAACGATGCCGTGTTGATTGATGGCGTCAAAGCGTTTATGGCATGCAAGTAAAATGCATTCAATGCAATACCAAGTGGCGTTTCCATTCAAGTGAACCGAAGTGTGTTCAATATAAAAATGTGTGTTGGCCCTCCCATCTTCTGTGATGAACGCTCAACATAACAAATATGTACTTTCAAAATGTATTTGCATTGGGAGCCTTTTACTTCGGCACTCACAGAGTTGAAATATTTGCGGCTACGCGCAAACAAATGCAAAGTATGGTGATGGATTGAGTGCGTAGGTTTGTAGATTGAGTCCCTGCTGTGTGAGTTGTTGTGAGCACAAAACAAAATTTAATACGAAAACCTCAAACTTTAAAATAGTAAGTCACTACTATATTCATTTAGTGATTAAATTCTGATTCATGTTTATTATTATCGGACTCTGTGTCAAGTTTGAAACGACTCGTGAACGATTCTCTCCCTTTTCCTCCCCTAAACCAACATCCACAGAAATATGCATTGGCACTTGAGACGGCTGTCCAATAATTTGGAATACACGCACACACACTCCAAAAATAAAAGTTTAATGCATTATAAATTCAGTCATAATTATAAAATCCTCATGCCGAAGAAAACACAGGCAAAAGGCAAAAGCACCAGCCTCAGCCTCAGATCAAAATAAATTATAAATATCCAAAGCTAAAGAGCGGATATCCTTCTTTACAAGCATCGAATCCACAGATGACGTACTTGAGATGCTGCAACTTATTAACAGCACACGAGACAAGTGGACGGCTGTTTCTTTATTCTGTTGATGATGACAATAGCCCATCTACAGTGCACAATGCAATTTCCATGAAGCCGAGCAATTGTTGAAGCCGATGTTGCACAGCTGCAAGCTCTGAGCTTTGCGTGAGACCTTGAACCGACTGGCGGCATTCTTAAATTCACGAAAACTGATAGGTGGCTTGCGTAAGAATAGAAAGAGAGAGCCACAGAGACGGTGACAGAAAGAGATAGAGCGAAAGGACTGCAAATATTTTTGCAATTATCAGTGCAATTTGAGTTTCACACGCAGCCACAGAAACGGAAATTTTAATTTCCCTTGGCTTGCGTGCTTTTTCAGACTCGCATGGGATTGTAAATTCAGTAAGTGCAGTAAATGTTTGAGTGCAGATTGTAATAATGACGATCACAATGTTACTTAAATGATTTTGTTTGCAATTATGAAGATGTTTATGTTGTTGTTGCAACTGTCGCTAATTCATGTCAGTGCTCTTTAAATAGGTTTCTGGGCCATGCGTGAAAATAGAAGTGCAACTGCTTTCAGCAAAACTTACAGCCGCACACGCTGCTCACCCACACCGCATTTTAATCAAATCAACACTCTTAACAATGGGGCGTGAAAAATCTCACGGCCCGCATCAATTTTCATTTTCTGGGTCGCCATTGTCGCTAGGTGGAAAATGCGGCCACAAAACGGGCAAATTCACCGTCGTCTCGAGGCCTGGAGTAGACAAGATGTATGTGGCACCGCATGGTGTCCAAAGTCTGGGCAACATAAAAAATGTAGCAACTAATTTGTGTAGGGACAGCCAGCTCAGCCCGCACAAAAAACACGCGGAAAATTTCTTCTTTTTTTTTAAGTTGAGAATTCAGCTTCATATTGCGGTAGAATTATTCTTACTTTTAGATTTTGATGCAATAGTCGATTCTATAGACAAACTAGCAACATGCATCGAAAGTTTATTTGGGATGATTAAGATTATAAGAGTATGTGTTGTTAATACTCACTAGATATAGATATAGATATAGATATAGATATAGATATAGATATAGATATAGATATAGATATAGATATAGATATAGATATAGATATAGATATAGATATAGATATAGATATAGATATAGATATAGATATAGATATAGATATAGATATAGATATAGATATAGATATAGATATAGATATAGATATAGATATAGATATAGATATAGATATAGATATAGATATAGATATAGATATAGATATAGATATAGATATAGATATAGATATAGATATAGATATAGATATAGATATAGATATAGATATAGATATAGATATAGATATAGATATAGATATAGATATAGATATAGATATAGATATAGATATAAGCACAGAAAGCACTGTTTCCTCCTCTAATCTCTGACATGTTATGGCCCAAAATAAATTTACATTTCAATTACATGTTTTTATACTTATTTTAAATATTTGGTCATGCATAAAATTCACAATTTTGCACTTGCTGGGCAGTAAAAAAACACCCAAATCTAAACCTGAGGCGTATCAAATGTCAAAAGCTCATATCTATCTACTCAGGAGATCAAGAAAACCAACAAAAGTAAGAAAGTTGCAAATAAAAGTTAATAAATTTTCCACAAAATAGCCCACAAATATTTTAGATACCTTTTTCATGCGGCCTCAGCACCTAAAATATGCACTATTTTAAATTTAAATAAGGAAAATACCCTTATAACGGGTCAAGGACAAAAAAAAAACAGGAAAACAAGATGAGCTTCAAATATTTGTATATAAAGCTTTCGACCCCAAAATCATCTGCTTCCACCTTTAGACCTTGCCGTGCTACGGATACTCAGATGGGTATACAAAATTATTATTAAGTCATCTTTAGAGTTTCAAAATAATAAAGACCATTTCAACGTGCTTGTTATTGGTTCATTGAAGGAGAGTGTTACGAGAACGGATGCATCCAGCTGCTTTGATATTACAACAAGATTGGTTGTTTACTAAACTCTGGTAGGGAGACCTTTCAAAAACATTTAACTGACTAGACTAAGCTAAGCACCGATTCTATTGTTGTTATCATTAATATAGGGTCACTTATGTAAATCACACTTCTCACATTTGAGAGAACTGTTCTTCAGCACAAAAAGTATAATACGAAGATTGAACACTAGTTGACTGAAATTAAATTTAACACGACTGAATACTTTTATAGTTAAATGGATTCGTTCTGATCCACTGGTATTTAGATTAATTTTATTACTGTACAGAATTTAAAATAAATTGAAGAACAACAAATTGAATAAGCAAAGCAATGCAAAAGCTTATTTAATTCGCACAATAATTCGAGAAAGCGTGTTCCTAAAAAACGGGTAAAATAGGTCACAAGTAATAAGCACTGCATTGAGCCGACTTAAGAAGGAAAGAAGAAATAATAAAAATGATGCATACTTCCAGGTCTTGTGGCAATAAAAGTCTATGAGAATTTTGAGCAATTTGAAATGTGGAAAGGGGACTGTGAAGGAATGCTGCCTTGCTTCTAGGTGATATTCATAAAGTGTCAGTCTGACTCTTTAACAATATTACCGGCAACTTAAATAAAAGGAAGCCCCCCAAAATATAAATATAGCTGTCACCTCGATGCCTATATGAAAGAGTAAGGCGAGTTAGAACAAATATTCTTAAAGGGGGATATTTTCAATATATATATATATATAACAGCTAAATATTTCGCCTAGAATTATATTTATCTAAGTTATATATTCAAAGCATCCCCCTTTGAGAATATTTGCTTTAACTTAACCTGAGGAACTTACGAGTTTACTTTCTGAAAAATTGAGGAGCGAGGTAGCTATAGGCAGTCAACTAGTAACATTCAAGAAATTAAAGTAATTAGATTATATAAATGCAATTAATTTGCTAAAAATGCAATTTGTATTCCAACACAAATTTAATAATAGATTGCTATTCACCTTCCATAGGGTACATGCATTTTTAAATTTAATAACAAAAACAATGGGGATCCCTATTAAAATTTATGGTTTTCATTGTAGAATTTTCGTACATTTTTAAGCCACCTCCCGACTTTATCTGTATTTGGTAAGGCGCTGTACTGAATCGTAGAGCTCAAAAATACGTAATTGAACCCTGAAGAGAAGTAACATACTCCAATTAGGGCACAACTTTATGTCAGTTCAAAACAAGAATATAACTTCAGCCTATGAATAGCGCAAAATGACGAGAAACAAATCGTTTTAACTTTAAAAATCTATTTTTGAGCTGTCTTATAGCTCATGTCGTTACTTGTACTTTTCTTTTTGCGGCCAGCACAACGGACAATAGACAATCAATATTTTAAGATCGAATCACACACTTTTCAGGCACTTAAAATGTGCTGCATGCATGTGCTGCACAGGTGAAAAGAAATTCTGCAGATAGGGACACTCCAGAACTCCAAGGAAGCGTGGCGGAAACTGACGTGAGTTGACATTACATGCATTAGAAGCTATTAGAACAGTATGAAGAGATGCCGATGTCGATGCTGATGCCCATGGTGCTGCTCCCGACTCCACGCAATCACCCGCTGCCAGCCTCGTTGGTTGCCTGTGTGGATGCTTGCCTGGATGCCTCCCTGTTCACTGTAGTGTCTGCTATACAGCATCAAACAGCGCTGATGGTTGCTGTAATCATCGGGGCATAGATAGCAAAGCGGTGAAAAGTGAACGGAAGAGTCAGAACCAACCCAGGGATCCAGCCACATGTGGAGAGGTTGTCAGACGAGTTGGAAAAAGTTGCCACGGCGCGCACTTTGCCGTGTCATTGAACGTTGTAATGGCTTTAGCTGGTTCTCTATCAGAGGGTGTATACTATACATTGAGCCAAGGATGCTGGCACTTTATATGGTAACTCTGAAGTCCTGTATGTGGGTGGAATTTAAATAAATTAATACGCTGTATTAGACACATATTAGCACTAGGAGAGCACCAGCTCGCAGGTTCGAAAAGTTGTTTCCTTACTAAAGCCATCCAAAAGTAAAAGGTGAAAGTTCACGAGCGTCATAAGCTCGAGTGTTAGTTACGGCTGGGCGCGTACTGAAGTATGGTTCAGAATTTTTTAATGGCATATATGCGAAGCCCAGATAACTGGCAGGGACGCGGCGACATCTGCTACCTAAATTCAATAACAAATGCATATTTAAGCACCCGACCAGATTACGAAAAAGCACACCAGCATCTGCACAACACATGCATTTGCAACAGCACTTTAATGACTCGCTTAATGGATACAAAATATACGAATTGACAAGCAAGAATTAAAATTAAAAATTATTTAACAGCGTAATAAGTGGTAGTTGGTATTCGAACTCAAACATTAAGGACTTTGCCCATGTTAATTTTAACAACAATTTAATGAAAACCCAATAGGAATAACAACAACACAAATAAAAGGGATAACTTCATACTTAGAGACTTTATTAAAAGGAAAGGCAGAAGATTTATTACTAAGATACAATATAAACTCAGCTTAAAGGTTTTTAAAATAAAGTTACAATTTACCTCAACTTTATTATTTTTTAGGGTCGAGGTTGATTTAAGGCTTATTCCTTCAGAGAATTGGTGTCAAGTGCACCACCACTCACAGCACCGCCTCTCTCGTATCCATTTATATATTTATATGCATAGAGGTACAATTATGAAATCACATCTCTTCTTCATGCCACTAAGCCATAAAATCTGCATTTGAGATAAATATGCTCAAGAAGCAAACCAATCATCGATAAATTTTGTGTGACAACAAACTAAAGAGGACGGCAAACCACGATAAGAAATCAATTTCCTGTGACTCCCACCTCAACAAGTTGAAGTTCCGACTGTAACTGCGATTATCCTGCTGTTTTTTTGCTAAAATACCGCCTTTTGGCCTCGTCCTTTTGACTCGTTTGGCAAATATACTCTCCGAGCCACTCAAGGCTGCGACAAGAATGAAGTAAAACTCAAATATGTTCCATAGAATATATTCAAATGTGTGCTTTTCACTTCCTATTTCCAAGGTAAACAAAAATTTTATTACCTTTTTATGAGCTTGCTGGAGTCACTTTGTCGCAGAGACCGGGCCAGTTTGCAGTCCTGAACAATACCCAAAGCTACGAGAGTTGTACCTATCTAAGACACAACTATGCATAGACCGTAAAAAAATTAGGTAGTAAAAACGCAAAGTGCAGAGTGTTGCAAAAGCGAATCCCTGTGCAATAGGATACAGTTCAATAAATTCCGTTTGAACTGGCAAAATTCAATTTGCAATGACATCATTCGAGACCAGACAACAGAGTCCAAGTACATGGCAGTAAAGTCAAGTATTTCTCCAATTGTCTCTTACCATCCCTGATGGGTGCAGATTAATCAGTTTGCATAAGGCTCTTCCCCTTGATACCCTTGCAATAAACATTAAAAGTACCTCGGACCAGACGGCTATGAAGAGAAGTATTTGTGAGGATTAGTACCAACAAATGCCTTATAAGAGAAACTGCTCTTCTTCATGTAAAATTGTTTATAAGTTAATGAATATATTTATAAGCGCTCAACATAAATATCAGCGTATCTTTAGCACCCATTGAACTGCTTTCGTACATCTTAAAATCATTCACTATGTTGCCATACAATATACATTAAAATTTGTGCTATTCTCGCGTCAGAGAAACATTTTAATTTTGGGATTATCAAGGCTAAATAAATTTGCACATTTTCTGTATGTTTATACGCTGTGCGCTATTCTCTATATATATAATTCTATATATTTTGCTTACTCTGCGAATTCTCGGCCTATCATCTGTCTCTGTCCGATTTAAAAATCAAGCACTTGAGTTCAAAAGACAGCCACACTATAAAAGTTAACGTATCTGGGAATATGATGCAGTGTGTGGCTTTGTATATACAAACGTATCCATATTGCTAAATTCGAACTTTTTTATCTATAGCTCGCCATTAGCGAGCCTCAAGGTTAAACAAACAAGACGATGGTTTACTTGATGCTTTTTAAATTTTATATTTTTGTGTTTGTTTTGCAATATAAGGAAGGAAAAAATAAATTTGCTGTGTTAATTAGCCAAATAGTTTGTACACATACCTTTTAAGATGGCACGCGTCAGCCAGAATTTCCAATAAAGATAGTTACTTTAAGTTATGACAAATAGGCATAAATAACAGGGACAATAATATTTTGTTTATAATGTTTATATACAAGCTTGTCAATGTTGATAAATTTATTATAAGTGACTAAAGCTCAAGTGCTATCAAACATTCTCTTATTTTTTCTTTAGTTAAGGAGCAAGTTAACCACGGCTGAAGTGCGATAATAGAAGCTTCTCTTAGATAAATATATATTGTTATTGTTTTTCGTTATGATAAAGCATTAAATATTTTAAATGATAGCCGAGCCATATTCAGCAGTTAGTTCACTGAGTCATATATCAAATTAGTTTGAATTTCATTCACAAAATCAGTTTAAAAAACTATACATATTTATATATACTCAATTTACTGTTCTTTGTGAATTATAAAGATTTTCCGGGAACTCGTGTCTTACTCAAGCCTTCTGGCGACCTCTCAGACACCCATTGACTCATCCACTATATGATCATCATTTCTACCAGCTGGTTTATGAAGTGCTTCTACTCTGAATACAATTGCTGTGTGAACTTAAGATACAATTGATAGGAGCCATTGGATGAGTCAACTATTTACTGCATTCACGTTCTCACGCAAAAGTTCAAGTATATTGTACAACTACATATGTATATATACATAAATGGGCTATTCAAAATTATATGCAAATTTAATTAGTAAGCTGCGTCGATGTTTTTTACTCAAACATTACCCACTTCATCAAAACAACCAACAGCTCGCTGTCAGCTGTCTCGTCTGTCTGTATGTCTGTTTGTTGGTCTGTTTATTATACTCAATACTCACTTGCATCATTGAGCAAGTGTTTACATTTTATTGTCGACATTCCAAAAATGATAAACCTCCGACTTCAATGTATTGGAATATGTGCAATAGATCTGAATGCTGGACAGTATGAGTCTTAATATTTGGAATGTTCTCTGGCTACATCATGACATCATATCTAAATAGAAGTATTCATATATATAAATATATACATATTATAAATATATTTATAAACATATTAACACATTGTCTAACAGTTAAAGCTATTCATTCTGCGGCATTTACCAATTCCAGATCGAAAGGCTTAACAAAAATATGCAAAACATTACAATTTTGAAAACAAAAATTTATAAACAGTGGGGATGAGCGTTTCTTCGTCATCTTGATAATAACCAAATACCTTTCGCAGTTGTATCAAAATTAGCATATTTGTGTGGCGCGTCGTTATTCCATTTCGTCAACTTGTCAATCTGACTGTCATTCAGTTAGCTGAAGGCAGGTAGTTGAAATTGAAATTCAATTTCGTTTTCTTTTCAAATTAAAATTTGTTTGTCTTGGAATTTGAATATCAAATTATGTCATTTGTTGTGCGACGCATCCGATGTGGTTTGCCTAACAGTAGAGCGAAGCAAGAAAAAATAAAATAACAAAAAATAACGACAAAAAAAATGTTAAAATGCTGTTTTTGGGAGATAACTGCTGAAAAATACCCTTTATAAAAATACTAAGAATATACACATTTGTCATACAGTTTTCACTTATACTCTTAATTTACAATTTAAAAGACAACATAAATTTATAATAAATACAGCTTTGCTAGATTACGACGCATATTCAATCCGCAACCAATATTCCATTTTTATGATTTTCTGAGTACAGGGTAGTAAAAACTGTTTATAAACAACAAAAAACTTGTTTGGTTGGAGCACGCCAAAAGCCGGCAACTATTTAAGTTTACGTCAACCTGGCTTGAATGAATGAGCCAGTTTCTGTAGAGGCTTCATAGTATATCTAACCGAGTAGTTGCTTAGTTTGTATGTGTAAAATTAATTTAACTTTTCGAGTGATTTATGCATGACGATGTTTATAAAAATGCGCTTATACAATAACAAATACATGTGATAGATCAGAAAAACAAACCGACCAACTAGATCTGAAGTCAAAACCGGTTCGTCTCTCATAGTTTGTGCTATCTGCAACTGCCTTTCAAGTGTGCTGCGTGAGCGTTTATTTTTAGTATTTTCTTTTATCATTATTTTAATAATCTTTACTTATCGTGAGAAATTTTAAAGCAATCAGAAAGAGATTACAGCTTTAAAAAAAAAGTTGATGACGACAACCGTATGATAATAATATGAGCTTTGCGCACATGACTTATACGAATCTTGCCAAGATCTAAACCCAAAAAAATGATTTTTGTATGCAGCAAAACCGGCTGCATTGAATCAAAACAAACCGTAGACATGTTCAAAACAACCTTCGCAAGCTGCAACACTCATAAAATGTTTTCTGACTGCTTCTACGTGCGAGGAGTGCTGAAGCCAAAACAAAATGCAAAAGTCGAAACCGGCTTTACTTGCGTAACCATTGGCAGCCGGTAAATGGCATATGGCGTCCAATATAGTAGAGAATGGCAACTGTCGACTGTCGACTGTCGACTGGCAACTGGCAACTGGCAACAAAGCGAAAATCCATTAGAATGAATTAAAATATTGCTTTAATAAATGTTAGGACGCAGACCAATGTGCAATGAGCACATATGTATGTACACATATGACTCATTAGAATGAGGTCTCTGGCCTACCGGCAATTAACACAAATAGCCAAATAGCAGGTGATTCTCATTCCGAGAGCAATTGCTTCTAGATTCGCATGCAAATTGCCTCAATCAAAATGATCAACTCAGAATCTTTAGAGCATTTGAAAATATACAAAATCTAACTTTCTTATCTGTGATTTAATGTATTGAATAGTTATTATTTTTTTAATAAACAGCTGCAACTAATTACAAATTAAGATATACAATAAGTACCTTAAACTAAATTCAAAAAGCTGCTCTCATGCGGAAAATAAGTTGCATGTTGCAGCCAAACAGAGTGACTTTTACATAAAACACTTAAGAAAACAGTTACTTAAAAAGTTGTGAGGAATATTTCTTGTTGTGCTTTTCTAACTAATCTGTAAGCAGCTTAAAGTTTTCATGGGAACACACAATTTGCCGCAATAGCCTTCAGCCTTTTCAGCTTTTGCTGCAAAAAATGCCACAGTTAGCAAACATACTCTCCAATACCCACCCACCCGTACACACTCACACACATACGTCCTGTCAGCTGTAAATTTCGGTCTCATGCAATTTCTCGTGTTAACGATAGTTCTGCGGCCGAAGGCAAAAAATATCGCTTTTCTTTTGTTAACATTGGGTGCTAGAAGTATAAAAGCCTGCGACAACATGCAACGGTAGACGCAAAAGCCGAAACTGAATTTTTGGCCTGTTTTTTCTTCTTGTTATCGTTCCTTTTTTCTTACTGTTATTGCCACTAAACGCCAAAGCATAGTTTTAGGCGTCTGCTTGGCGCGCCTACGTGGCGACGCACGCTTCCTGGGCCTGTGTTGGGGCCTGTGCTTAGCTCTGTATTTGTGGCAGCCCCGTCCACTAGGCAAAAAGTGGCCCACAAAATAAGAATGGTAATAGTAATAATACGAGGCAGCCGGCAAAGGGCCAACGGCCGAGGCAGGCGGCGCCAACATAAAAAGGAAGCAAGTAAATGTCCGTGTTGGGATTTGGACTGGACTAGACTGGACCTGGACCTGCACCTGGACCCGAACCCAAACCCGAACCTGGATCCTGCTGCCAACTAGTTTATGGAAAAGCACTAAACTTTTCGCGCTCGCTTTGTTTTTATTTTGTACACACTGCGACCGGCGGCAGCGTCGACAACACGGGCAGGTGTCGTCTAGGTCGATTGTTGTGCATATGTTTGAATCATACTCCACCAACGCCTCATGGCGGGAGGTATTGTGCCTGTTCATTCGACCTCAACACTCTCAAAAGAGTCACTCCCCAACCGCAGTTCTGCCCAGAAACAGACCTGAACCTGATAATGATCAAGGAGACCACACGTTAAAGTTGGGCCCATTGTTTTTATACAACGTGTATATGTTGTTGTTTTGTTGTTATTGCTTTGGGTTTGTAATTGCTGTTGAAAGTAAACGGGGTAACGCGAAGGTGGCGCCATTTTTTCACAGCAATTTGCAAATTGTTTTCGTGTCCAGGAGACAGAGAGCTGAGAACTAGATATAAATGCTTTTTAAAGCCATGCACGACTACATTAGTTATACCTCTCTTTATATGTATATATGTGTGTCTGGTGAGTGTATACGTGTGTGCAACATTTTTTGTTGCATAGCCACAGGCATTGCGGCATTGCTCAAAATTAAAAATACTTTAATGCATTCAGTCTTGTTGTTATTGTTCACTGCTGCTACTGTCTGATGTCGACTAATGCTATACAAATTAAAATTTAATTGTCTGCGTTGCTCTATAGAAATGCACAGCTTCGTGTTTATGAGTCTACAGCTCGAGTGAGGCTACGTTTGACAAACTCGTCAGCAGACATCTGAATAAAACTTCTCTCAGACTAAACATTTCGTTGAAAACTCATTTCCACTGACAAATATGCGCTTTAAGTTCTACGTAAAACCTTTAATGTCTGTTAGGCTTAGAAACTGAATCAACTTTCCAAAATTTGATTGAAGTTCAAAAAAAAAAGAACTAGCTGATTTTTTATTACTACAAGATAGGAAGAGATTAATAGTCATTAAATTTTCTAGATCTTTTTTCTTTTTTTCAGAAGACAGCCAAGCTTGTGTGTGTGTACTGCATCTCTCTCGAAGCACTTACTTTCCTCTCCAGCTCTCTACAGCCTCAACACTACGTTATCCCGTCTGCCTGCCCGAATGAGTTGTGGCGTAGTTGCCTTTTGTTACTGAATCGCATGACATTAATGGTTGACTTTTGACAACGAGGATGACCACGCCCACCTGGAAAACAAGGTAGTAAACTCTTGTTCTACAAAGTTCTTCTCCTGGTTAAACTGCTTCCAAGACATCTGTTGACTTTTCATTTCATCTTATATATATCACATTGATGTATCAATTGCACTTCAGAACCAGTAAGCACTTTGAAACCTCTCACCTGAAAAACAAGGAAAAAATACTGTTTATTTAATGTCCTTTAATTTTTCAATGTTATTTTTATTGGTAAAAATTGCTAAATATTTAAAAATATACCAGATTTTAATATTTTTGCGGGAAATAAAATATTTTTAGATTGTACCAAACTCGTTAAGTCAATTTTACCCTGAAAATGAATTTTGAACATGTTTCTACCAGGCAGAAAGACCAAACAACCAAAGCAATTTAGCCCTGTCCGTGCCGCTCTCCAGCAAAATTGTAGTCGCTAGCGTCGTGCGTGAGCTCGGCTAGACTTCTCTTACTTGTTATCACTGAACTTTAATGCAAGCTTGTGAACACTGTGACTACTGCATAGTCGATCAGCTTGAATTTGTGATTTATTTTTAATATCGTTATTATTTATAATTATAATTTTTGTTTTTATACCCTAAACCCAGTAAAAAATGGGTTAACAGGGTACAATATTTATATTCCCTAAAACCATAAAAACTGGTAAACAAATGTATTGAACAAACAGTAGGAAGCGTGATTGACCCCTTAATGTATATGTATATGTATATGTATATTTATCATCAGAATCAACAGTCGAGTCGGTTGATCTATGACCGTCTGTCCGTATTTATGAATGCGTCGATCTCAGCATAAATAAGAGCTAGAGGTTCTTCTATAGCACGCGCATATCGAATCTGTTTTCGCTAATTGATAACTTTAGGGTATCTCCTAGTAGAACACACTCGACTAGTGCTTTCTTACTTTATTGTAGGTAGGCTCGTTTTTCTCATCATATTACTGTTTTTATATAGGTAGGCTTGTTTTTCTCATCATACAACTTTTATTCATGCTACGGGCAAGAAAATATGAATTTCCAACTTTTGCTATTGGGGCAAAAATATTTGCAATAAATTGAATTTCTTGAGCCAGAGGCTAAAAAACTGACTATTTTCCAACAATCTCCTTCCACAGCTCATACCATGGCCTGTTAAAACAGACTTTTTTTTAATGTGATAGCGTGCGTGTGTATTTCTTGTTCTTCTTCGTATGAACATTAATAAATAAGAAAGTCTGTAAGAGATGTTTAAGCTGGAATTATTGTTCACTTTCTCGTTGTCGGGATATATAATAAGTTGCAGATTACTACTCAAAGGATGCATCTATATGCAAGGTTGCGGCTAAATTGTATTCTTAATCTGCCTGGAAGACAACTCTTCCAAACGATAATGAAGACAAAGGACATTTGATGTTTTTAATTGAGTACTTTCGCACCACTCAAACATAAACACAAACCCTCAACGCCAAGTATAGACACACACGCGCATTCAGTCAGCCAGGAAAAGACGACGTGTTTGACATCTGCAAGGATATGAGTAAAGGCATACACAATGACTCCTTCGAGGGCTGTTGACTCTTTTTTGTAGCTTCTATCTCTCTTGATCTTTAGCAACAGCATTTACTTATTTCATTGCACTTAATCATGTCTAACAGCTTCTACCCCGACTCTCAACTACAATGAGTTGTACTTTGACGTTGCTTTAAGTGCCGCCCAAGTGGTCGAGCGACAACAAAAGAGATGAGCAGTCGCGTTTAATCCAAAAAACGGTTGATTAAAAACAGTAACATCCAAAGTTAGTAAGAGTTATTAAAATACAATTTAATGTCTCATACAGTCGGTTTTTTCTGATCACAATTTATGTGAAACAGAGGCTACAACTTTTCTTATCCTTTTCAGTAAAACCGTCTTACAAGTAGAATACCTTTCAATTTTACTTTTATAATTAGCAAAGTAAAGGAATAACTAAAATTTGATAAGTAGGACATATAATTTTGGTATTGCGTTCAGAAACATTCTCTATGGCGAATCTCTAAGGACACTAGCAGCCACCACAAATAGTCACAAAAATAGTCACACACTAACCCCGAGGACACATTCTGAATTGACACATCGGAATAATGTCATACGCTACAACTTAAATGTGTAGAGGAAAACCAAGCTTAACATGCAAAAGCAAGAAGGGCTAAGCGTGACTCAGTCTCTCGAACCAAATGGTGAGTCAGACAGCAGGGTCAATAGTGCACACAAAGGACTCGTATAAAATGGAAACACGCTTGGGGGGAACTACGAATTTGCATACGCTTTCATACACGTGAGCAAATAATAATTTTTCAACAATAAAGGGTCGAATTAAATACATCCGATAGAATACGTAATAATAAATAGACGAATTAAAGCTGATAGAAAAAAATAAACTTTCTTTATAGAAAAACCATACCTCCTTCTTATTAGTGGAAAATTTAGTTGAACACTCATTTTTAATTTTACAAGCCCTGCATTTAGTAAGATTAATGTTATACCCTTACTTTCATTTACATATTAACATATTTTATTCTACAGTTTTATAATATTGTACTTTGTATTATTGTAAATCCGTGTCTGTGCAATAAATACATTTTTTGACCTAGATCAAATCGCGCCACAGGAGAGGCAACAGCAGCTGTCTCAAGTGAAGCGCTGTTTTTAATATATTTTGTTGTGACTCATTTGAGGTGTGAGTGTGAGCGTAAGTGTGCTTGGTGGGGGTGTTGGGTGTGGGGTGTGAGGGGGTGTGTTTTGTGCGTGCCAGGGTCTACCCTTGCGTCTTGGTACTTTCAACATGACGGCGACTGTTGCATGTTTCTGCCTCTGCCTCTGCCTCTACTTCCGCATGTGCCACTGCCGTTCCTGTGCCGTGCCTGTACCACGACCGTTGCCAGCAGCAACCCCGAGGCGCTCACCCAAACGGGCACAAAGTCATAAAGGGTATTTCACTAAATTGGTACCAAGGTGGGGCACACACACGTACTTAGCAAAGTCTGTTGTCTGTTTGCATAAATGCCAATGTTGAGGGAGGGTTAGGCGCCACACCCTCTGAGGAGCAGCTTATAGGCAGTAACACAAACATTTTTAGCTATGGTGGCCACAATAAATTTTCATTTGTTTACCGTGTGTAATTAGAAAATTAAAACCCAGTTTATATGCCACCATCAGCAACCAGCAGGAAGAGAGGCCGACACTACAAGCACGACGACAACAACAACAAAACCAACAGCAATATCACGGCCATTAACAGGGCAAACAACAGTAGCCAACAGTTAACCAAGTGACCAGTAAAAGCAACTTGGGGTTGCCTTATTAAATGACACTTCCTTGTGTGCCAGAGTTGCCGTACTGGTTGTTTTAAATATTCAATAAGCGTGGCTGCCAAAGCAGCAGTTGCAAGGACCTTGTAGAAATTGTCTGGTTTGAACTTGAAAATCTATAATTTTTGTATTTTTACACTGGGCCGCTAAGCGAACATTTTTGGCGGATAACAATTTGTAGAGCTCCCACGGCTTACACCGGAAAAGGAGATCGTGTAAACCACATAAATGTAAATTTTACAACTGGCTGCTTTTATGGCACCCTTGTTACATACACATGCACATATATACACACACAGACACATGGAAAAGTGGAAATTTTTATGCGTAAACACGTCGCAGAAACAACCGCAGCAGCGCTTCGCCTCCACAAAAAGGCAAAAACTCATAAAATTGCATTCAAATTTCACAAAAACTTGGCGACAGCAGCAAAATATGAAATGCAATGAATATTGAAAGAGCCAACTGCGTGACATTTGTAATAGTTCTTGTAGTTTTTGTTACTTTGTAAATAGTGCCAATGCAGCACACAGTGAATGAAACAATTTATCGAGAAGGATGTAGCCTGGAACCAGGTAAAAGTAAATCATGTATGTATAAACACTCCTCCTGCATTCTTCAAAATTATATTCAAGGGGTACTTGGAGAAAATGTTTTATACATAAAGAAGCGTGTGTGTCACCCACAAATATGCCTTTAAGTCGAAGTACAGGATCTCTGGCTAAAACAACGTATTGAGACTGTGTAATGTTAGTCGTAAAAAACGTTGCTGCTAGCATTTGCGGTGTTTCACCTTTTAGTGTGATTGTGTTTGTGGCACATACCTCTCTGACTTACCTTTTCATCCCAACGCTCCTTCGTCTTTAAATGCGTAACTTAACGGCGCACCATTCTCGCCAGTTACCACTGGGAACTTCTCAAACAAAAAAAAAAGTAAAATTTATGCTTCCCCTCACCAACAGTCTACTTCCACCTCACCAATGGGCACTACGCTCCAATTCAATTTTATACAAATTTACTAAGTAATGCAAAAAACATGCGTGTGAAATGTCAATAAGTGAGTACCGCAAAACCGTTGAATTTTTAGAATTTGAGTATATTTCAAGTTCCCTACGGTGAAATAGGCATCATTTATGCTTTCTATGCTTTTTGCGACTTAAATGCTCATAAAATTTGGGACATTGTTCGAGATTCCGCTCCTGACATGATATTGCAATTTGTCCAACTGCCACAAAATTGCGGCTTTTCGTCACAATTTGTGAGATATTTTTATTTAGCTATAAACTGCATTGCATACTTTGGTATCTTAAAGAGCAAATTAGTTTACGATCATTACTTAAAAAAATATGAAGTGCGTAGCTCTACATTTCATAAAAAAGTATGAAGTGGGTAGCTGTACATTTTCCTAATCCGAAAAACCAGATAAATTCAAAATCATCAATATTAATAATTATAAACGAATAGTATATTATTGCAGAGAGTGCTATATTCGCATTTCATTATTACAACAAAATTAATTTCTATTGAAATCAAGTATTGAATTACCATGATTGTCAGGTCAGTGAAGCAAAAATATGACAAACGTAAGGAATGACTGAATGACTGACGGCGTGCCTGATTGATTTAGGCTGACTTTAAGAGAGTAGTCAAAAATAGTAATATTAACTCAGGGAAGTACGTAATTTGTAAAAGTGCCCCACACAAACACCTACCACATAAAAGACAAATAAGTAATGACCCTATTTAATTGGAAAATTAGGGAAATTTGACAGACAACAACATTATTATATAGTGAACATCGATTTCATGTCACTTAACTACTCAAAACAAACGTCAAGTTGTCTAAGGTATCGAGTTAAAAGTAAGTTAAAGTAAAGAGACACAGCTGATTGTATGATTTTATTGCGTAACACACATATCAAGAGAAACATGGCCACAAATGCCGACCTACAATGTTTGTTAATAAAATCCAAGCGACAATATCTTGGTAAACATAATACCAAAATTGAAAACTGTGTCGATGAACTTAACAACCGCATCAAGTTTTTCTCATAACTTGTGGCTATTTCAAATCCTAAACAAAAAGCCATCCAAGGTCTATTAAATGCACGTTTTTGGCTTGTCAGCTCGTTAAAAATACACACAACAAAACAAAGCGACTGCAGCAACGACATTTGAAAGTTGAAGGTTAATTCTATAATAAATTATAAAGAGAAACTAAACAGCAGACCGAATAGTGCTATGCAGTCAGTCAGAATCGACTACTTGATTCCACCGGTTCACTGGAATACTTTCCCTTCCCGCACCCGAGCCATCTCAGACTCCATTAAGAACATGACACATTGCTAAGCACGTAGCTGTAACATTCTGAACTACACTTTGCCAGCTGCAAACTAAGCTGAGTAGAGTAGAGTAAAGTCGAGCCGAGGCAATCCAATTCGAAACGAATCAAGTCGATGGCAGACACGCCTACACTTAGCCCCACACTCAAGCTAAAGCAATAAGCGGATAAGCAAAAAAAAAGTTTTTAATACCCAACCACAACAAATAATTTTTGCATACCAAACGACTTAGTAATGAATACAAAAGCAACTCAGCAGCAAAAACAAGAAGTACACAAATTAACAGATGGCAAAGCTTAAATTAAATAAATTTTTCAATTTTCCATGTGTTAAAATAATGCAATAAGAAATCGCCAATGTTATGCGTTGATGGTTTGCAGCTGTTAGACTATTGTATATCTATCTATATTATATATATATATATATATATATATATATATATATATATATCGAAGCATTAGAAATTAGTGATTTCTGTATAAAACAAAATAAAATCTTTATATAAAAGTACTCATTCCACAATGAATTTTAACTTCATTCAAATGCACTACTTTATTCCAATGTCGCAGCCATTAAATGATAATAAATTAAATCTCTACCAAGGGCCTAGTATTATATTGGTTACACGTGCTATTGCATAAACGTCTCGTGCCACATTATTCCACTTCACGGTCGCGTTAACAAATATTTGTGGCAGCTTTCGGTGTTGCTAGTGCGACACAGCCTCAGCTGTCGTTGCATTTGCGTAAACAATGGACACATGCACCAAAGAAGTCAGACTTGAAATCCTTTTACTTATTGCTTGCATCCATTTCTTGCTGAGTGTAACCAGGGTAGAACATATCGCACGTTTCCCGACTAAAATACACTCTGTTATATTTCTCTCAATTCGTAGAGAAAACGGATTAAGAATGCAAATATATCTTGTAACTTGGGTAATTAAAATATAAATAAATATAATATAAATAAGCTTCGTAATAATTTTTGCAGCTTAGGAGAAATTTTATATTCGTTGTTTCACAATTTCTCGAACTAAAGCAAAACTCTTTAAAACACCGAACTTAAAAAGAAAATATGGCAGCCAAAAAATAGCCGCGAGCAAATGTCTGCGCTTAGCTATCAACGTTAGCAACGCCATCAGATGATGCAAGTTATTATGCAAATGTGTGTGTGTTTGTGCAGCTGCATCAGAGAAGCTGCACATAAATAATTCATGTGGCGGCCGCATTGCAAGTGGTCAAAAAGATTGTGTTGTCCCCTCGGCGCTTGCTCACCAGACCTTCACAGTTGAATGCAGACCAACAGCACCCAGAGAGCAGAGAACATTCGGCCGACCGACCAGCAGAGCAGGGGCCACTGTGCACTAAAATATGTATGTATGTGTGTTTGTATGTATGCACATGCCTATGTATGCTCAAGTGAAGTGCTGGAAAATTGCTTTGAACGTGTGAAAATTCGCTATTGTTTAAGTTCTAAACTTTCTAGAAAGTCAGAAAGATGACTTTCAATTAGTTGCAATAAAAATTGCATGATTAAGTAAGGCACTTTTGAATGCGTTGCGCATCCGCCGTAAAAAATAATAAAAATTGCTCTTTTGTTTGTGCTAGTCGACAAAATAGAAAACTGAATTTGTGTCTTCCGCTGTGCAGACTAGAAGCAAACAAAAATAAAAAAGCTATGAAATAAAGAAGCAGAAACAGAATGTTTCACTCACATCAACTGGACTAAAAGATACCGTATACTAGTATTAAATAACAACTTAGTTCATTACCCAAAAGACAATGATATGCTTACATACCACTCTGGACGCCATAAACAAAAATATCTTTGTTAATTACCACAAGTCTTTAGGTCCGATAATTTCCCTGGGTCCACCATCCGATCGTAATAAAACTTTAAGGGCAGTAAAATTCAATATTTTATTATACACATATAGGCTCACCGATGGCACTCTCTTATGTTTCCATATTTTTCGAACTTTATGATACTTTTTACACACTTTTGTGGATACAGGGTATTAAAAGCGACGAAAACAACCGTTGCAGTAAATATACAATTATGTTGTTTATTTTTAGCCTAAAATGCAGCAGCGACAACAGCAATCATTTTGTTTAGCATGGAAACGAGTTCACCGCTCGAGTTACTGACAATTGCATAAGCAGCACTAACAAAACTTAAATCAACAAAAAAAAAACGGGTTAGCTTAGTCAGAAACCTAAAAACCGAATATGATTTTATGTCGAGTTTCGATTAATTTTTACCAGTATCTGTCTCTTAGACCCCTCGGTGGTGGTTGAGCGAATATTTGCTAAACCTCATTAAATGGCAAAGCAAACCTGCGCTGTAGCTTTTCAAGGTATTTATGAATGAAAACTGAAAAATTGTGTTACACATTGCAAATAACAGTCACAGAATATACACTGAAGCGACGTCTGCATATTCTCTGAGCAATCTACTTGACAGATAACAGTGCGGGACAGAGAGAAAGAAAAGCACTCTTCGAGGCGAGGCGAGGCGAAGTGCAAAATGAACGCGAGAAGCAAAGCATTTGATGACTTGTACAAAAACAAAATATTATCAACATCTATAAGAACTACATCACGACAGATAATTCTAGCCGATAGTTCGCTACTACGGGATACCAGTTGATGGCTTGTAAAAATATATTTTTATTCAGTGCATGTTATTAAGTTCAAATGTATCATTCAAATTCGTCATATTTTTGTTTCGAACAATCACAATTATTCGGCAATGAGCAAACTCATCATAAGATAAAATACTCTCCAGTTTGCAACTCAAGTGCAGGGTATACAAAATCCGCACATGCGCGCTATGTTTGCCGTTTGTTGTTATTACAGCTTCAATGTGCCGGCATAGTTCAATGAACGCACAAATGAATGCAGCTAGTTGCTAGCGGCTTTTGCTGTTGTTATTGCAGCTACTGTTGTGGCTCTTGTGGTTGCTGTTCTAATGAAAGTTAGATAAAAAGCAATACAATGCGCGCATTGCGCTCTCACTCTCACATTGAGATTTATCAACTTGCATGCTGAGCGCCTGATAAACAGGCCACGAACTACACCAATAAAGAACTGCAACAATATATACATATGTATGTACATATCAACAATAGTAGCTCTTCTTGATTGCAACTTTGTGTTTTCCTATCTTCGAAATTTGATTAATTTATTTTTAATTCATTGGTCTTCTTTTATAAATAACTGGTCGATTCTGATGATTAAGTAGCAAACACTTTATTTCTATAAGAAATGACTTTATATAGTAAAGTATCTGTACAGTGAGTTGGTCGATTACATGCTAAAGTGTAAAGGTACGGACAGTAAATTGTATTCGACTTGAAAATAACTTAATTCCAAACGAAACGTATTGAAAATCGAGCTGCATGAAATGCGATATAGGAAAAAGCAGCAGCTGCAGTTTTTGCTCCTCCTGTCGATTATGAGACGAGAAGTCAGACGTACATATTGATGAGCCGAATCAGCACAGTATACAATATCGATTCCGCAACTGGTTGCAGATGCTGAAGCAATAAACGCAAATTTAAATATTTCCGATTGCACTTGAAACCAAACGCTGTAGCTCACGTTGTTCATTGTCTAAAACAGTGTTAGAAAAGAGTAAATGCAAAAATCAAACTTCTGACCAAAAACCTCAAAAAGCAGTAACTAATAGCTTTTTTTAAACTTCTGACATTGACAGCTTAATGTGCGTTTTGCAAAATGCAATTTGCAGCAAAGGGAAAAAGAAGAACACAACTTGGAAGGACGTAGCCAACATTGGTTGACTAAAAAAAACCTTGTACATAATATAAATAACACTTCTATCTTTTACCACTCAATACTAACTGCAGAGTATCTCATTGTCGAACTCGCTCGAGCATTTATTCTTGGCTCACGTTCCACCGAGCAATGCAAAAGAGCTTTTCATAGTACAGTTGCGTCGGGAGCAACAACAACAATAGGACAAATCCCTTTGGAGGTAGTTTCATTGTTGCCAGCGAGAGAGACAACAGCAATATTTGCGGTCTCCATCATCATATTTCGTTTGAGTTCAGTCCTTATCGCGCCCCTATTTTACTGTTCTGCTTTAATCGATTTGACGCCGACATAGTCGATGGCATCGCTTTTCAAGTGTCAATTTGATGTTGCTACAGTCGAATCCGGCTGCCATCTCCTCCTCTCCGCTAATCGATGGGAGTAACAGCAACAATACCTTGGGTTCATCCACTCCTCATATACTCATAATCGCTGCAGCAATCAACGACTTCAATGGATTTATCTCATTCAGCTGGTCGATCTTTTGGTTAGTTGCTCAGTCTTTTCCCCTTAGAATCATTAATTTGTACAAATTAATTGTTACTCGTGCAATTCTCGTTGCGCACTCTGAAGGGCCATTCGTTCGGTTTAGGTTTGAGCGAACCAAATTGAAAACCGTGCAGTCTTCCTCTTGCTTCTCCCTCTACCGGACTTCCACTAATGACAAATAATAATTGCTTGCAATTTCTTTAATTCCACTTGAGTTTAATTACTGAACTGAACTGGACTATTCTTTCTTGCCTTGGCCTCTTATTTGGTATGCCTTCTGAATATACACAAATTCAAAGTATTAATAAAATGTTATTTTTGTTTCGTTTGACTGTTTAATTAAATGGAAACCTATAATTTTAAACACTACTCGTTCTTAAATTTGTTTGAGTTTACTTATGTTAAAATGCTTAAGTATAAATAGAAGTAACTTTCCTTGCAGAGATCAGGAAACTAAAAAAGATAATTTGTGAAGCTTTATTTAAAATGATTTTGTTTAAAGTGCACTGAAATAGTGGCAGGTCTTTAAAGTCCACCACACATAGCTCAATAAGTGAATAAATATATTTATATGCAAATATACATATATACTTGTCCACATATAAATTTTTTTATTTCGCGCACAATACGAGTTAACTGATTGGCTGAATGAATGCTTGCTGAAATAAATGACTGAGCAGCGTACAAATTAAATTATGCCACGATGCGGCATATACACACATGCCCACGCACACAGACTCACACATACACTGAGAATTTCGGGTTCCCTTCTCCAGTCCCTTTGCGAGCATTGTCGACAGCTCAAAGCTAATTGAATTTCTCACTGTCGCTTGCAATTTGCATTATAACAAATATAGAAGCGTGTGCATGTGTGTATGTGCGACTGAATGTGTTTATATTTAGTACAAAGTTTGCTCATTCAAGCGGAAATGGGATAATGAATAGACAACTACACCGTGAGCTAACTGACCAAGTAGTTAGCTAGTAGTTAGTTGATGACCGAGTGACCTACGCAACGCATTCGTTGCCAGATGGAATGCGTTTCTATCCGCTTTTCAATTAAACCATAACAAAAAACCATAATTTGTTCTGTGTATGCTATGGTATATTTTATAAAATGAACCTGAATACTAAAGTTAACAGGTCGCGCAAGAGGCAAGGCAGGCAGAAAACTTGAAATAATTAAAAACCACAAGAGTTGAAGAAATTGTGAGGCTGGTTTAAGTCAAGCCCCAAGAAAAAACCACACAGCACACATATGAGCACAAAAGTTAACAGGAAGCGAGATAAGTAGATGGTTGTGTGTGTTGTGCACAAACCGAGGAGAACCCACACCAGACAGCAAAAGCCTGGCAACAGTCAAGGTAAAAGATACTTGGAAGTTGGCATCTCTTCCCGACAAGAATTACAAAAAGGGTTAATAAACAAGAAACAGGCGCAACAGGACTACACAAACTGAAACCCACACAGAGTGCTGTAGTGTTTATTTATGACACAAGATGCTTCATCATAATCAGCGCCTGACACTTGTAGAGAGCAGCAGGCAGTCTGAAGAGCAAATTGTGGGCTGAGTTGTTGCATTACAGCACGTGCAACTCAGCGTATGCTCTGATGTGCCTTAATTGAAGTGATGCTCAGGCGACAAACTGTGCCCGGACCTATTCCCACTCCCATTCCCCAGCACATTCAAAGGACGGGCCCTTAAAGACACTTATACAACGTTAACCTAGCTCCGAATTAATTAAGACCGTAACTTACCTCAAAAGGAGCAGCATAAGCAAAAGGGCCAACAATGAATGATAAAAAGAAGAGCAGCTGCAACATTTTCAGAACCTTATAAGCTTATATGCAAGCATTTTTAGTATTCTCTATTGACTGACTTCTATTAATTGAATCATTATTTATGATCCACTCTCTTCATTTGACCTGATAATTAAATAGCTAGTATTAATTTATTTAAAAACTCGATAACTATAAAACTCTCTACTTTTCCTAATGTTCCTTATAAATTTATTAAGAAAAATTCAAATTCGAAGCAATTCAATCTGAAAATGAATGTGTGAGTGACTCATACTTATAAGCATGCAAACTCTTCGCTCTCGCGATTGAAGAGGACTCCCGCGTTCCTATATGTCCATTTAGTTTTCATTTTGCCCTCAAAATGGCAATTTGGAACCTAACTCTTGGCTCGCCTTAGATGCGTGGAAAGTCATTTCAACGGCAGTGGCTGCTTGATGTTGTTTTAAAAGAATTTTTATACCGAAATATAAATTGAATTTTTGTTTCCAAAAGCCGTCTTGAGTATACAAAAAGAAACATACACACAAGTAATCAATTCAGCTAGAAGTATAGGCGATGGGGGAGGCAACAAAACGTCAATAACGATGTTGGAATATAAAGAACACAAATAAATCACATCATTGCGTGAAAAAGTGGAAGGCGGCACAGTCATAAAGACAAGTATCAAGAAACGGGTGGATTGGAGAGAGGGAGATAGAGACCAGTGGCATTGGATGTCCTCCTGTGCCTTGATTTGTAAAGAAAAATGTTCACGCCTTTATGGCTGAATAAATTTTTATACATATAAAGTCGCGAGCACTCGCTACAAGCCTTCAATAATTTGAGCAAAAATGTTTGTGTACAAATTGAGGAAAACACCCCACCGAAGCGAATGTAACAGCCAGCACCCGGTACATGGGTTCAATATGGAGTCTGCGAATATAAGAAAAATCATCAGCCAAATCACTGAACATTAACGAAAATTGTCAAAAATAAGCAGATGCTTTGGCGAGAGTGTGAGTTACGTAAATTGAGTAATTTTCTTTAAGAAGTGAGGGACC
This sequence comes from Drosophila pseudotalamancana, assembly GCA_037075185.1. Lineage (NCBI taxonomy): Eukaryota > Metazoa > Arthropoda > Insecta > Diptera > Drosophilidae > Drosophila > Drosophila pseudotalamancana. Next base: position 25,184 of record JBAMCK010000428.1, read on the forward strand.
CGAAAAAATGGTTCGTCACTGACACACATATTTACTAATAGGGCTAACCGGAACTAATATGTGTAAAATTAGAAAATACATACCACGTCTGGCGTTGCCAGCAGAAACTTATTTCTGTCAAGGTCTCATAAAAAGCGATGTCTACAGACAATATTTTAAATGTAATAATCGCTGAATAAAGGTTACAGACTTAGCGTCTTTTTGAACTATAAATATGCATTTACATATCGTTAATCATCCCTTGTATTTGCGATTAAAAACAGCAGCCTCTTAAGAAGAGCTAAAATCTGTGTTGACATCAGAAAGGGAAACTAAGGATTTCGCAAAAGCAAAACCAATTGTGACTGTAGACTGGGATGAGGACAACAAAATAAAAAGCCTAAAAACATGCCTTTTGACAGCTGCCAAAACTTTTGCATGACATATATCATTGTCGCATAACAAATGAGAGACAGCAACATCGGCAAAAACAACAACAGACACAGTAACGTTGCCAGCAAGGAGTTATAACTCTCTGCTCAATGTTTCAGCCACCTACACACATTGATACATACTGGAACACACACCAAAGACACGCCTCACACAAACAATTTAAAGTTGCTGTCCTTTAGTATTTTGCAGAGCTTCTCCCTAAAGCGGAAACCCATAGCCCACAGTCCATATACAAATGTGTATGGCATGTGCTCAAGACGTTACGTCCCGTAACAATCGAAATAAATGACAGAACAACTGGAACACTTAACAAAGTTCAGTCTCGAACCGATGTTTCTCATAAGTCAAATTTGATCAAACCACTTTAGTAATTTTAATGGTCCAGTTTCCACCTAAAAATTAAAAGCTAGTTAGTTAATGGAAGAAAGAAAAAATGAAAGAATATAGTTATCAGCAGTGCGTACAGTTTGTTACGTTTTAAGTGACATAATTTTCTGCTTCTCTGAACGGGATTGTAGAGTCTCCATCCTTCGCTCCACTACTACTCTGTGCTTGAAATTAAACACTTTGTCATTTGTGTGTCAAAATCATACCAGCGTGAAATGGCGATGCGAAAAACACATAGGACAACAAACCTAAAAAGCGTGCGAGCCAAGTTGTGAAGTGTAAAAAAAGTGAAAGACTAAGTGACTGATTCACTGACAAGCTGACGGATACGCATGCAGAAATGGGAAGTTAAGAGTCGCTGTGTTACAAGAATTTAAGTAACTTGCTATGCCTAATGCGCCTTGGCACATTTGAAGCGAAGCAAAAGCTGTCAGCAATACTGGCAACCAGTTGCAATTTGTCTACCTTGATAACTTCCCTGGGGGCATCTTTGCAGCTTTTACAACTTTCTAGGCCAGCAGCAGCAAAAGCAACAAGAAGCAACCCACTCGAGTAACTGACGTCGATCGTAAGATGGTACTTCCCTTATGTAACACAAATGCTAACTCGTATTCCTTAATTTTGCTTATCGCCTTACTGTTTGCTCAGACGTGGATACCATTAATAAAATTAGAGAAAGCGACTACTTTGATATAGACATCATATCGTCAGCGATCTTTCAAATTTAAAAAAAAGTCAAAAGATTCGCGATACTCTCGAAAGATTGCAATATTCCAAGCCATCTATATGTTTCATTAATTTTTCAAATCTTTCGATTTCTTATTACATTTCATTTATTATAGTCGTCTATAAAATCAAAATATTATATTCTTGGCAAACAAGGTACTACCATGGGTTAATTATCGAATGTTTTCGGTAATAATTTTTTTTACATAAATACGGCGTGTCGATGCATGTATATTCTTTCTCTTTCTTTTCTCTTTCTTGGCGGCGGCATTGACCAACTTTAGTCCACCTTAATTAAATCAAGTTCTTATCGCTGGCCTAAGTTTTCTTGCGCATATACATAGCAATATCTTATCAGAGTGCTAAGTGCAAACTTTGTTATGTCAACGCGTGGTTAGCTTCGCTCTTTAAAGTGTGGATATTATTTTGTTTGCTATTTTTTCGTTTCTGTTTAGTTGCTTCCAATTGTTTATTTTGAACGTCAACGCAATATTTTTATAGTTGGTCAACAAGCTGAGCTGATATCAATTAATTAAAACCGAAAGTGCTCTTCAGAGATGCAACCTCAGGCAAGCCACCATTAAGAGCAACAGAGTCCAGAGATGATAGCATTAAATATTAAATTCCAATGACTGGAGATGCGTACAGCATTAAACATTTATGCGAGTTTTGCCCAGCTTAGCTTGGCTCATTTGAAATGCAACCGAAAATTGATGTCGCAGCGTGTCGCAGCGCATTAGGTAATGGCCAACGTTGTAAGGACCACTTTCTTCACTTAATGGGGGAGAATGCCAAGTAATACACTCATTCCAAACTCTTAACACGCGCGCACCCACTCGCAAAATATTCATGTGCTCCAGAGTCACGTCACAGATCCTTTTATGATGTTGCAACCAAAAATGATGAGGCATATATAGAAGTAAGAGCATTTTAGCTGACTGCTTATAATCGTTGATGCGAGTTTCGTACACTGTTCAAGGTGTGTTTCCTTTCCATTCCATCATACACACCCACTTTCGTCTCAATCATCATATTTATCAATTTATTTTTCTAACGAAAGTATTTGACTTTAAAATTAAGTAAATGCCAAGAAAAGCATTAAATTGTTTTATTTTTGTTTTTCCTTTGCTTATGCCTTTTCTTAAGCACCTTAAAAATCTTATGCGAATACTATTAACTATTAAGAAACGCAGCCTGATATAACTATAAAAACTCTTACACGCACTGTTTAGTCAGTTTTAATGCACGCTCCAAAAGTAGATAAGTATATCAGCGGTATGTCAAGAAATCTGACTCTCTCCTTACAGTCAAGAAGAAACGTTTCTTCTCAGCACCAGTCAGTTGACTGACGAAAATTGAATTCGGAAACACGCAAAAAACAAAGAAAATACATAATAAAAAAAGTAAGTGAAGGGCACGAGCAACAAATATAGCAACATTTCAACAGAAACAGCAGCAACCAAAACAATGACAGCGAAAAGCCGTCGACTCTCAGCTATGCACAATGCTCGGCCCACGGGCACCACCCGACCATCATCAACAACAGCAACAACAACAACAACAACAGTAACAATACCAGAAAATGACTCCCCAGCAACAAAATGGCGGCTGTGTAAACAGAAATCGTGTTGTGGACGGTTTGAACGACAACAACGGGCGAAGGCGCAAAGCGGTGAAAAACAGCAACAACAGCAATGCGTACCGTTAGTTGCTGTGCTACCATCATCACAATAGTTCCGCGAGCGTCTATGTGTGTGTGAACAGTTAACTGCTCCTACTCCACTGAAGCTTCTCTGTTACAGCGTCTTTAGCGACACCACTCCATAAAGTGTCCTTGTTTTCCTGTTAAGTTTTTTACCGTTACGTAAATTGCGTAAATTGTGTGCATTTTATTATGTTACACTGCATGATGTTACGCATCTTCCCCACTTTCCAACCATACCTAACTCTTTATCAAACATTTTGGTAGACTTTTATTGTTGCTGTTGTTATCCTTTTTATTATTATTGTTTTTAACTTGCAAAAATTGCCTTAATTAAGTGTGAACTGTTTTTGAATGAAGAAATGTTGAGAAGCCCCACTTAGCCCCACTTGCCTTAGACATTTAAATTATTCTTCATTTCTGGTTTTCTTTTAATTAATTTATCTAACTAGCTTGTTATTTGATATAAGCATACAGTACACGTAATTCAAAATATTGAAATCCGCTGGGGTCTAATAAATTCCAAACAGTGCGTCCAATGACGTTCAAGTTCATTCCCATTTCGACAAAAATAAGTTGGCATATCTTGAAATAGAGAAAAAAGGTCATATGAACAAAAATATCAGCAAATGAACAACAAATTTGAAAGGCAAGTCAATTTCATTTCCTTTCAATACATGCACGAATGGTAAAATAACAGCGTATACTGATGTGAAATAATACCGATTAAAAATTAGTATTATTGCATGCTAGGCTCACAATTCACATAGTCTTTTTGCTACAACAGATATACTCCTCTCCGGGAGAGTGTACATCAAGAAATGAAAGTGTACCCGGAAAAATTTAGGCGCGTAACTGCAGTTTGTTAATTTTAGCATGTTTCTTGCTCTTTAAAAACGAAAAGAAAAATACAAAAGTAAAACTTTTAAAACATTCCAATTGCACACGATCGCACGACCAAGGCTTTTGTACCACATATTGCATTTGTACCGAAAGTATTTTGCTTGGCTAGATTCCAAGCTATCCGAAGTTCAACTGCTAAATGGTTTTCCCGGGGCTGATTTAATACTGAGCAATTAGAATTTTACATTTTGTATTATATTCTGCTACACTTCCTCAAAAATTAAATTTCATTGAACTGAATTCAGTTATGCATGGAACACAATTTTTTGTGGCTTGCTTAACGAGTGAAAACTCGAAGTTTTCTTAAGAAACATGTACCTCGAAGCATGGAATATGTTTGAATTGTATTTTCATTAGCTGAACACAAATTAAAGCAACACGTTTTCTTCAGTCGGCCAGACAACAAAATGAAAAATGCCGAGCTGTGAAACACTTAACGTAGACATAAGAAAGACAAAATAAGCGTACGAGGCTGTGAGTGAAAAACATCAATAATGACTGCTGTTCAAACATTGCTTACAATAAGTGTCTACTGTGAAGACCATTGGAAAAGTGAAATTCAACACTATATGAAAAATAAGAGGCTAAGAAAGCTTTGAAATTGAAATAGACTGTCATTGAGAGTGACAGTAATCAAGAATAATATATATTTACAATTATTTTAAACTCTAAATCTGCGTTGACTCTTAACTTAAACTTAAACAAAAGCTAATAATTTAATTTAAGTAAATTCTGAACTTTAAAGTTTGCTATTCATTATGTGCCAAGCAAATCCACAGAAACCAAACAAAATATTAGTTTTGTTTCTCTTTACATTTGCCATTATCCTTAAATTGGCCATCATTATCCTGGAATTCGCAATGTAAACTCACCCAAATCAAACAGAGGAACACAGAATGGAGAATAAACGCAATTTACCTGCAATGAAAGAAAGGTTGAAGTAATTAGTGGTTAATTGTGTAATGCTGTCTTTTCTATATTTTCTGAGGCAAATGATTAATGAAATACAAGCAAACACAAGACATTTGTGAATCAACCTGCCGCTGTGTCAAGATAGCAGGTGTCTATTCATCAAGGAATCTAGCCATCCACCTAAATTGTGTCACGACATTTGGCATATTCGATTACAACGGAAGTTCATTGGCTTTTTTTATGATTATACGCTGACTTTTGTTGACTATTGTCGCCCGAGTCTTTTCTTTCGGCATTATGTCTTCCAGATACCCAAGAAATAATTTTCAGCTGCCGCGCACAACAGTTAATATTATTTGACATCCCACTTTTGGAAAACACACTAAATGACATAGGTCGCGTGAATCAACCAGAAAAAAAAGAAATCCTTAACAAAATAAAGGTCCAGTCGTTTCTTCACAATCATTGCTGAGCTCAAATTTAAGTCCACAGCTCTCCAGTTATCGACTTTTATTAAAGTTTATCACTCAACATATTCTTTTTAAGGTAAGGGGGCTTCGTTTATATATATTGCTTTAAGCTCTTACAAAATTTAATAGCCCTTAAATGAGCGCCAATACATCAAATTAAAGCAAATCTTACTTTGGTAACTTGTTCATAGTTTACACTAAAAGTACACGACAAGAGTTGCAAGCAGGCAGCAGTCCTCAGTTGCTCATGTAGTTACTTGTCATGGACTTATACTTAATATTTGGTTTGCTCTTCCGAGGTATCAGTCAAATAATATTTGTATGCTCCTGTGTATATACCTGTATATGTCAGTATACATTAGCTTTATGTCACATAAAACTCAGATGTAGAGCTTTTAGTTTTTATGGACTTTTGATTAATGGAACATGATTATTAAACAGTTGTACATTGTATATATACGTAAGGAATTAAATCATCTAGAAGGGGAGCATATTGTTATACACTGTGAAAGGGCAATCTTCGCAATGTGCGTCTAACTTTTAACTGGACTCATTGGGTGGTTGTACGGCATCATTAATTACAAAAACCAATAAAAGAAGAGGACAGCGTTTAAGCTTATTCAGCAAAGAAGGCCCAAAATAAGTTGTCATCATTAGTATCAGTTACAGATACAATTTTTGTCTTAGGAACCGAACATAAAAAGCAATACCAGTATACAAGTCATAGCAGTTTTCACGAATTTTTGCTAATGAATTGGCTTTGTACATCAAGAAAAATTGTTGTTGCTGCTACTTTCCTAGAAAAAAATCTAAAGACAAATTGAAAAAGCAAGCATCGAGAGACTGCTTACGTGTTAGAGGTTGAACGACAAGCAGAAAGGCTTCTCAACTGATTTCATGTTATGTATAACCTTAAAATCCCAAAAGCAATCTGTATTAAAGAAGCAAATCATTAATCATTATCATATAAACATCAATCGGTGTTTAAAGTGTAGAGAAAGCAGCAACATCACAGAATTTAAATTCGGGATAAATCGCCGTGGCCAATGTTGTTGATTGGCCATTGAGTCAAAAGCATTATCATCAGTCGACAGTCAACAGTCAGTCGGCATCCCCGCTATAACGACCAAGAAAAATTCGAAATTGGATTTCCTCAAACGAATTTTCAAAGAAAGATAGAAATGTAAGCCTAATCAATCAGTGAATCACTAAAATGTGTATACTTACTTTGAAGAAAATAGGACTAGCTCTATTCAGTGGTGAAAAGGGTTTGGACTTAAATATAATATACATCGACTTTTTGTCGCGATCCACAATACATATGCATATATTTAAGGGAAAAGCGGCATGAATATTTCTGGGAAAGAAGTCAGTTAAAAGCTTTATTTAAAGATATATTATGTACAAAGTCATCCAAGAACGATTAACTAATCAATATCGCTTATATGTGGGTCGCTCGTCAATATTTCACGTATACCATAAACGTACTGAAAAAGGGTATAATACGCAGATGGAGGCCTGACAGACCCTATAAAGTATATATATTCTTGATTACCAACGACAGCCGACTTGATTAAGCCCGCTCCGCCTGTCTTTCTGTTCGACTGTCCATATGTATGAACGCATCGATCTCATCAAATACAAAACTAGAGACCTTAAATTATGTATGTATTATTATATTTCATATATACATGTTATATTGTAAGTTTTTGTGTGCGAATGTTATCATAAAAAAAATTGTTAAATAGCAAAACTTCAAAAGTTCAGGGTATTTCCTAGTCGAGCACGCTCGACTAGCGTTTACTTAGTTGTTATTATTGAAATAAAAAAGAAACAAGTTATCTTACTTCTTGCAACTTCTTTGAGTTGCGCATTGTTGCGAGTTGATTGGCTTCTTATCCATAACATTCCATTACAATGCTTTGTCGTATCGGACATGCCCTTCATGCATTTGCTGTCGACCATTAATCATTTCTAGCCTCCGCTTTATCTGTGATAAAGCATATCATATTCTTCAACTCATAGTTAAATTCATAAGTATAGACTATCAGCATTTATATTCTATTTAAGTAGAAATCCTTTTCTCTTCATTGATCCACTATCACAGACATTTTGTTATGAAGTTATATCTTGAATGGAACACAAGTTTTCCGATTAGGGTAATAGATTAATACTAAGTGCACCTTCTTCAAATTTGTCTACACATGCCAAATTATATGGAAAATGTCGATTGAACAAAAACACTTACAATATTACGAGCTGCTCTATGAAAATTTTCAATTTTCTTTAATGCAATTTAGGGAGACTAAAAGCGTTGAGTGAATTGATGCACTTAGGCGCAACTTCTCTCACGAATAAAAGGTTCTGGGAGAGGGGACACGGAACAGGGGAAGGAACCGGGAACAGACAACTGGTCAGACGCGGGGCGTGTGTAAATTGGTTTAAGGGCACGCCTCTGCGCCCAGCTAACAGTGTGAAATAACTCAAAAGTCGCCATGATGGGGAGACAAGCCCAAAATATGTGGGGAGTCAACATCGAGGGGTGCCACTGTTTCTGCCTTTAAAATACATTCCCAGGGCAACAAACACACAACTCGCATTCTTCTGCTTTGACTTTGGAGTGTTATATGACTCTTAAATGCTGTTTGAATGGGTGATTAACATATGGCGAGGGCAACAACACACAAAACTCTTGGTTTCAGCTGTGCTTATGGCTTCTGTGCCAGAAATCTTATATGTATACTGTGCGGAAAGTCTGTTATATTACGAATAAAGCGAGGTTTAAATTAATATTCATAATTCATGTTTCATATCAAACTGTGGTATTTTTTCCAAAAGAAAACAAATTAAAATAAACCCGACCCGGGACACAAATGTTAATGAATCACTGCATCTCTGAATCAGCTAAAGGAGTCATCGTCATTAAACTTTACTTATCACTGTCGCACTGTAACGTATCGGACAGCACAGGAAGTAAAGTCACAATGATCGTGGACTCGACTCAGTAACAATCTTTCTTCCTCTGATAACTTCTTTCTTAATCTTTACTTTTGTAAATGCGGCACGCCCACATCGTTTATAAGGCTGCGACGGAACTCGCATCAATTGTAAACAGCCAGAGAAAATGTTGAGAATCGTGCTGGCTGTAAATAAAAGAAACATCACATTGCCAGCATTTACGGCCTTTAGAAAGTGTCCGTAGTGCTGCCACCATATGTGAGCAGCCGCTTCGATTTGCCGTTCGTATGTGGGTCTGTTTAATGAGCGGTTGCCTTAAGAAAAAAAAATTGAATTTACAAATAGTATATGGGTACAGTATTTTGAAATGGAAATTAGATTTGCAGCCTTTTTTCTATCGCCATATCCCCTTGTGGCCATTGTTCCTTTCGTATTTAGTATCGCTTCACCACTTCATCAGTTATTAGATATAAAAGTTCTCGTATAGCACACATTCTATTGTTTAATTCTGCACGGTTATTAAAGCACTAGCCCCTGATGGCACATTGACAACTGCCAACTGCTTTAATATTGAGCCGCTGTTCTAGACCGCATCACACAAATAAAATGACTTTCCCCATCCGATTTTACTGACACACATTTTTCGGTCCGCATTTTTCCTCTTTCTGCCGTTGCCGCTTAGCACGCTGGCGAATAAAGACTGTGAGAGGAGAGTGTGAGTGGGAAGGAGAGGGAGTCTCTGCCGCCGTGACGTCTAAACACGAAAAACTACCCCACAGATACTTCTCATCGTTCATCCTTCATCCTTTATCCTTTATCCGCCTTCAAAGACAGTCTACAGGCCTCGTTACTCGTTTAGCATTCCAAAT